>CM029560.1:20944898-20964398 GCA_017141385.1 Sogatella furcifera
TAAAATATTTAAAATAAATTACTGACCCATAAAAGTTGTACTCACCTCATATAACTGGGTATTAACCTAATAAAACTAACAAAAGAGTAAACTGACAACACAACACGTCTTCAATGGCCATTGCTTCAACTATTACTGTCACTGGCAGAGCATTTTGGTGATCACTATGAGAAGTAGCAGGGGTGCGGCGTCTAACCCACATGCGGCAACTCTCCCCGAATTACCCTACACAAATCCTGTTCATTAACATTAGCCCAATCTCAGTTCCCAGTAAAATGAGAATGAAGTATTCATTTGCTGGAAATAATTAGACTACGACTTTTTCAACAAAAAAAGTTGCAAAAATATTACTGTAAAAACATTGAAATCACATAACTTATAGCACATTTGGTAACCTTTTTCATTCACAAATGCTTGATATTCCTGCTATAAGCTTACAAATGAAGTAAGGTGAAACAACTAGGTATTTTGTTGATATTGGCTTTGCATCCAGACTTCAGGGTTGGAGGGCTGTTGATATTAACTGAAATACTTCATGTGTAGACTACTGTACCAGTAATCGACTGTTTAAATAATGCTGTCACGAACAGGGAATTAGCCACAAATGCAACCTGTAAACATCATCCCTTGCAAACATTTCAGTTGATGAACTTTCTGAGTAAATAGTTGTTCATCTAATTAAAGATAATTGACTAATGAGAATAGCATGGAAGATTTAGCTCAGTCAAAAGTGTAGACAATTTTTTAAGTAAACATTAAAAAAATAATGTGGGTATGTCAATTGCTCAACAGCCCACCAAGGGTTTAGTCCTACCAGCTTGTTGCCAGTCTCATGTTCACTCCACTATATGCACTTTGCAGCAGGTGTTTTAAAAAAAATAGAAAATATAAATTATTTGTATTTTTCCAATAATTTAGATAAATGCAGCTGGTAATACTTCAAGCTTTAAAGGCTATGAAATGTTGAAGTTCCTTTTTTCAGAAATGAGAATGATTAGTTCCTGAAACAGTGAAACTCACAAGATTTCTTCAAATGATCGCAATGTATTGGAATAACTCATGCGGTATGATATATAATTCATTCTTCCTGGATAAACTTTTTCTTGCTTTAGTGCAATGAATAAAGCTTGAAGTGGCGAATAGATCAGCTGTTATTAAGAAGCAGAATTAACACTGTTCGTTTCGAACAAATAGACTGAAAAAATAATTTGTACAGAACTCATTATCATTAATTGTTCACGTGAAATATTTGCACCAACAGCATAGGTACATTCAGTAAGGAGCATTGATAGAATTCCTACGATCCAGGATATAATATTATTATCTTCATTATTTATTATGTATCATCTGTATATTTATCATACTTTCTATTTATGATGTACTTCATCTTCTCTCATTTTTATTTAATACATTGTACATGTATAACTCTCATATTGAATCACAATCATGAATCATAAAAATTTATACAACTCTTATAATAATCACTTTTTTATCTGAATAAACAATAATAGGTAAACTTTTTCATAGGCAGCCTATGTATGGCATCGATCTCCTCTATGCTGGTACTCACATTGGAATTTTTATTTGATTATTAGAGCATCAATGGTAGCCATTATAGACAAGTGTGAATATTATAATCACTGCATCAAAGTATAACTTGAAAACAGTACCGTAGCGTACAGTCCAGCGGACTATCAGCAGAGATTATTGGCCACTCGAATAGGGTGGTCACGAACACTGCGGACTTCTCTTAGATGAGTAACCAGTGACCAGTACACTTTTTTCCAATTTCGTCTTGGAGACTCCAGTTACGGAGTATAAGACAAGTCAATAATACTCACTTTGGTGAGGTGGAACCTACCCGTAAGGGTCTCCCCACCATTAAAAGCCATACGAATATTTTTTATCAGCAGAGTTGAGCTAAACTTCAGATTTTTATTGAAAATACATCACTTGCAACTTCCCAGCCGCCATTTTATAAATCAAATGATATACACTTTATAGTTAAAAAGAGTATTCGATTTTTATTTTTATTTCATTTATCAATTTATAGTACCTTTCACCTCGAATTTTAAATCAAATTCTGTGTTTAAGTGTGGAACAGAGGAGTTGGCTGAGCAGTGATGTGATTTGATAAAAGGCGATGTTGATCGGATCGGCTAGGTGCACACCTTCTAATAGAATAAGCCGCATGTGACAAGTTGTGAGATTCATGAGGCAAGTTGAAGGCGAGCGCCCCTTTTGCCGATCGAGGAACTCGAGAACGGATCAATTACTTCTGTCTTCACACTGATAGCAGCAGTCGGGACGGTCTGCCAATTTTGAAATGACGTGCAATGTCGTTGTTTCTGACGAAACTCGATTTGAGTCTTCTTGTTCACTCCGCTTGGAACAAGGGGAACTGTTTTTCCTTATTCAATTTACAGCCGGCAAAGGGGGAGTACGGTCCCCCCATGGGGGGAAGCAGATCCACCCTTTTGTCCCTTTAGCAGGAAATAAAGCAGACTTGGCCCTTTTCTTTCGAGGTAAGGTAAGTGAAATGGTGGGCTTCCCACTCACAGGACCGGATTTCTCCTTTGAAATGCTACTGGTCTTGTCTGAGGTAGCCGCTCACCCACAATAGACGGACACTCAACTGTTACATCGATCATCCTCAGCTTTAAACAGCCATACATTCATTAATCTATTCATCCTTGGATGAATGGATTGAGTGGATTAACCATTTGGGTTAAGTGGAAGAAGGGGCTTGCATGCCTCAACTTCGCCCACAAACTCTTGTGAAATTTTTACAAGGTGTAAAATAAAGTCATTTTATCTATCTATCCCCCATACATTGATTCATTCATGCATTCATCCATTTTATTATTCATTCATGCATTAATTCATCCTTCCATACATTAATTTATTCATGCATTCATCCATTTTTTTATTCATTCACGCATTAATTCATCCTTCCCACATTAATATTTATTCATGCGTTCATTCATCCTTCTATATAATGATTCATTCATGCATTCATTAATCCATTAATCAATTGATTCATCCATCTTCAGGGTTGACTTACTTTTAGTGCACACTGAATCTTATCATCACATACAAATAATCCAGAGCACTTGATGGTCAATAGGATGATACAAGAAACACATTAACTTTTAATTCAATAATAAAAGCCTACCTTGTACCTTGAAGATGGCTACACACTGAAAATCATGTTAATGAATTATTATCCTGTGTTATCAAAGACAATAAATACTATTAGACTAATCAAAAATGTCCTAAAATTAAATGAATAAATGCAATGGTTTCTTTTCTGATGTTATTTAGGGTTTTATTATTTTGTAAAATTTTCAGTGTCAACAGCGGACAAATTCAACATGAATAAATCAATTACACACGCAAGTCTGATAATCAATACACAAGCCTACGGCTAATGTGGGCATCACTGTCAGAATTGAATATTGATTCTGGCCAGCAGGATATTATTCTATTGAACACTTGCCTTGACATTTGACATTAAACATTATGAAATTTGAGCACATGCACGAATAATCAGCTATAACCTTATCTAATTCCCAAGAGAATACATAAGGATCAATGGTAAGGAGCCATAATAATCACTCTTTGAGTAGTTGTGAAATTGATATTTTGGTAGTTAACCATAATAAATGGAAAGACAAGATGTTGTCAAACCACTGATTTTTCAAACCACGTAAAATTAGTGGTTTGACTACATCTTGTCTTTTCATTTATTAGCTATAATAATGATTATGCTTATAGATCATGGCTTCCTGTACCACCTACAGGATCAGAAAGGAACAAATCTGAGTCTAACAAGTTGTGAAAGACCACAAAGGAGAAATAAGTCTCCTGTAGAGAACAAATACAAGAATAGTCATGAGAAGAATCGCCATACAAAAAAAATTGGGGACCTACCTTGTGAGAGAGGATAATACAGTAGGCTATGATATTATATCTTTTCTTCATAAGAAGAAAGGTTGATCAAAAGAGCAAAGAAGATTCTATGGGAATTGAGCATCTCTAATGGTGGCGAGAAAAAGAAATAAACGGCAAATACAATATTATTGTAAACCCATAAGGAACAAAGACTTTTGAACCTCCACATATACAGAGTGTTTCAGGAGGAATGTGCAATACTTCTCAGGCTGATTCCTTACATCAAGTAGACAAAAAAGTTAAATGAGACAAACCCCCATAAACGCTTTGTTACCGAGATAACAATGGCGAAAAATTGAGATTTTTCAAAACATATTTACTTTTCTAATTTTTTAGAGGCTTCACTCAGGTTCTAAAATTGTCAATTCCCATGTAAAATTAGCTGAGAAATCCAATGAAACCAGTTTCAAGTTTGTAACTTCAACGGTTATTGAAATAAATGAAAAAATAGGCTAAAAAACGAAATTTTTAACAATAATGGTTATAACTGGAAGAGGAATCATAAATTTGTATTTTTTATTTATGGAAGTTGGAGAGAGTCCGATTCTAAAAAAAATTTGAATGGCGTCGATTGTGTAAATCTTACCCAAATCTCAGAAATAGCGATCGAAAATCGAAAAATTGCTACTATACACAGATTTATCACTTGTGCTATGTTTTGTCAATATTTAGATTTTCGATCGCTATTTCTGAGATTTGGGTAAGATTTACACAATCGCCGCCATTCAACATTTTCTTATAATCGGACTCTCTTCAACTTCCATTAATAAAAAATACAAATTTATGATTCCTCTTCCAGTTGTAACCCTTATTGTTGAAAAATTGCGTTTTCTAGCATATTTTTCCAATCGTCTCAATAACCGTTGAAGTTACAAACTTGAAACTGGTTTTATTGAATTCCTCAATTAATTTTACATAGGAATTGATAATTTTAGAACCTGAGTGAAGCCTCTAAAAAATTGGAAAAATTAGGTTAATATGTTTTGAAAAATCTCAATTTTCTGCCATTGTTATCTCGGTAACAAAGCGTTTTTGGGGGTTTGTCCCATTTAACTTTTTTGTCTACTTGGTGTAAGGAATCAGCCTGAGAAGTATTGCACATTCCTCCTGAAACATCCTGTGTACTGAACACGAGAAATTAATTCAAATCTTAGCCTCAAAATACATGACACTTGGAAAATATTGATTGACAGTAAGTGACAATTCTTAGTCAGGAGTACCAGGAGTGCCAGGAGTACTAATATTTTGACACAGAGGTGCCCATCCCCCCATGAATAGAAGCGCAAATCCCCCCCATTTGCCACTGCTTCAACCCCCCCACCAAATTGAATTCGGTAACCTGTTCTCTCACAAAATAAGTTCAATTAGCAATTGGAACCAAATAATAAAATCCCAATATAATTAAGTAGAATTTTTAAGTATTCCCAAGAGTGAGAATGCGTTCAACATTCTTCATATAAAAGAAAACATATATTTCCCCATACAAAATTGAGTCTTCTCAATTGAATTTTTGTTGTACGAAAATTAAAGAAGTCCTTCAAAGATCTTTCATTGATAGGCTATATTTTTCACTTTGCCATTCAATGCGTCTCCATCAATCGTTTTATTTTACTTTCGGGTAGTTTACAAAATATTAGCATCCAGCAGACATAATTTAAATTAAGGTTCATAAATTTGAAAAAAATTGACAAAGTTCAGAATTAGATACAATCATGATTTATTGATATGAAACTGTCACAAAATGGAGTAGATAGTGAATCATTTGTATAATTCTTTTTGTTTAAGAAATTATTGATGTAGTCAGTGCTTGATTTGTTTAATTAAAGGTTCCATCACGGAGGCAAAAGCGTAGGGTGGAGGGGGGTCCGGGGGCCCTCCCCCGGAAAAAAACTAAATTTCAACTATCTAAAACCCGTTTTTACAGTAATTTTAGAGTTTTTAGTTGTGTGGTTTTACCAACATTTTTCCATATTTTTGATAAAAAAATTAGAATGATTTACTCACCCTACCGCCAAGATACTACTATTATTACCGCCAAGATTAAGCCCTGGTTGTAGGTTGTAGTAAACATGTATAATCATCATACATATTTCTTTCATCAAGTTCAAAAGTTTCTCCATACTGTATTATATTTTTTAATTACATAAAATTTCGAGGATTTTCCTCCCAAGTTACATATTTATTTTATTCACCCATTCACTTTTCATTCATTCAGATACCCTAGTGATGATGAGTGGGTGAGTAATACTTGGGCTTAGAGACGTTTCTGAGTAGACAATGAGGTGATAGAACAGTGGTGAGGTGAAAGTTTAAGGGTAATGTTAAAGAAACAAATGAATGAAAATACTTTCACCTCCAAAAAAAGATAAGATTCAATAAGAAAATCGTCTTTGTTCATTACAAATAAGTCTAATATGAATTTGCGACGAGTTCCAAAGTTTTCTGAAATCATGTCTTAATACAGTACCGAACATATCGCCCTGAGCTACATTATCAGTAGGAAACTCTTCAAGGATAATAAACTGAAATAAGGACACCCGTGACTTTCGTAAAAGTTAACTGATCTTGACAAAACATAGTTTTTTATTTTCAGCTCATGAAGGCATTTGAAATGCATATATAATTTGTTAAATTTGATCCAAATTTAAGAATTCCACTATCTTAGGTACATTTATCTTATATACCAAGAAAAGGCTGCCATTATTTGTGTTGAAATGCGGCCATCTTGGAAGCCATAGGTGGAGAGAAGTCGCATTTGGGCTCAAATTGTAGAACATAATCTCCTATTTCTTTATAAATAAAAATCATTTTTCTACTTTGAATAATCAAATAAAGACATTTTCTATGAGTGTTATTAGTGTATGAATATAACACCAAAAAATTGAGGGATCATTATGAAATCTCCTTCCCCCCAACGTGGAAGATACAAGCGGAAAGTGAAATCCCTTCTGAAAAAATAAAAATTGAATATCAGAGGAAAACCTCTTACAAGTTTTGATAGTGAATAAACACAGAAAATGAAAGCTAATTATAAAAAACACCCCCTCCCCAAAACTTGAAAACTATAAGCTGAGAACAGAATAAGTTACCAATTGAAATATAATTGTAAGGCTTTTTCACCGGTATTAATATAAAACAAAAACATTCTCTGACTTATTGTAAAAAACTCATAAACTCATGAAATATACGGTGAAAAAGGAATTTCCTACTAAAAATAGAATTATTCAATTTTTTGGAATAATTTTATTTCGGGGAGAATTTTTATGAGTGTTAATAGTGAGTGAATATAACACAAAAAGCCATTGAGGGCTGATTTTTAAAAAAATCCCCCCAAGACTTGAGAAGTATAAACAGATAATCGAATAAGATATTATAGGTAAAAATTCACGAGTGTTGAATATTTAATATGAAAAATATTTTCAGCTCAATTTAAAAAAAAACTCCCTGAAACTTATAAAATAGAGGCCTCAACTGAAAATGGAACTCATCCGAAAAATAGACTAGCTAAATTTTAGAAGAATATTGAATTAATGTAAGAAAAATCATTTTGGGGATAGTAATGAAGAATCCCCCCCAGTTCAAAAAAAGCTAAGAATACAATCCCCCAACAATTGAATTGAATTGAATTGAATTGAATATGAGAAATGAAATTTTCTACAAGTGCTTGAATATAACACAAAAACATTCTGGGGCTAATTATGAAAAATCCCCCCCCCCCAAACTTATAGAAAATGAGCTAAAAAATAGAATCCCACTCAAAAATCGCAGAAGCGCATTTGCGCTGCTGAACCACCCTCTGGGCACCCCTGTTTTGACACTGGAATGAAGACGGATTAGAAACTTATGGGACTCATCATATAATAAAGGCCTTTAAAAATTTAGACCAACAGATGCAGTGATGCAGTGTCAAGAGTGGGCTCCAACATGGAATCACAGTATGGGGAGGCGCTTATTTTTCAATAATCAAACCAGTCGTAACGAGTCAAAAGTACATCAAACGCACAATAGCCGGAAAACACCGCCTAACAAGCTCACTACCGCTTTTCAGGGAATGGGGTCTCCTACCGTTGAGTAATACAATACCTGTATTACTACAAGGTATTGCTTTGCTTTTATAATAGGAGTGGTAATCATAATACGCGGTAAGAATGTGGACTCTGCTCAGTGGGAAATTATATACCGCCAAATCCGAAAAAAGAATGCTTTCGAAGATTTTATCTATATGTAGCCCCCAAAATATTTTATAAGATTCCCTCTGCAGCAAAAAAGCAAACAGTTCTTTTGAAATTCAAAACAGAAATCAAGAAATGGCTATTTACAATCGATGAGATAGAGAATCTTTTAAAAAAGGTCAGTTAAATTCACAAAGGCAATGAACAAATTTTTTTTGTGTTTCCTTTACAATCTTTCAACTGTGAAATCATAAAGAGAATTATTATGCTCAAGATTATGATAAATTGAGATGAGGTACGGAACTAACCTTTTTTTATTCTTCTCTAAATAACTTTTTGGCACTTATACGTTTACTTTTTCAATTTTATTTTCAACATGAACTTTTTTATATATTGTTCTAAATTAAATATATTTTATTTTTTTACATTCTTTCACTTTAATTTCAGCTCCAGTACAGTGAAGATTGTTTTGCTAATTTAAATTCTTCCATCTGTACACAACTTTTAGAATATGTATTAAGTAAAAACAAAATTTAGATACACTATTTTTAGCTGGAACTCCCATATATGCTCGCCTCGGGAGTTACCTAATTTCTTCACAGATTTTCAATGTGTATTTTCTTCGTATTTTCATTATTTCAGGCTTTGAATTATTTGTGTTCTTTCCAATTTTGTAATTGAAATGTATTGTATTTTGTACTTTTCTCATTTTCTGCGAAGAAATAAAATTGATTGAAATTGATTGATAAATTATACAGAAGCACAGAGAATGATAAAATGCATTGATTCATATTATCCACTTCATCCTTCATTACAATAGAAGCAATAGATAGCTGTGATATAATATCTCTAACCTGGGAAATAATAGAGAAAATCCATAAATCCAGAACAGTGATTCTTATGTAATCATGAATTATATCTGTATTTAAAATTATAGTCTTCTCCCTATACCACATTATAAAGTTAACAAATACTATAAAAGAGTCTGGTTTAATTGTATTTGCGAATTATGTAGCCAATATCATATGAACGGCAGTTGAATGGTATAAAGAAATAAAGGGAAAGGGTTAAGGATGAAGGAATGGGTGTGATTCAAAAATGCCACCCGGAACAAGAATATTTATCGAGCATGTTCACAGGGTATAGGGTATCAGTGATGTGGTATAGAATAAACGAAAGGAATAGACACTAGGACTAGACTATAGATACTAAATTATTATTAAAGTGAAGCCATTGAAGAGTACGCTGGGAGAATATTTTTTCTTTTTTTTAAGGCGCCAGCATATTTTTGCCAAACATTCAAATTCTTATCTGTTCTCACTTGAGAATTTGAACTCTTCTTGAAATACAGGCTACGAGATCAAAATTACTTCTTCAACATTTATTATCGTCTCATAACTATTAGTATTGCTTTGAGTTTCTCAAAAACTATAGAAATTGGAACTTATAAAGGAGTATAATTATTGAGCAGATTGTAGCTTGTAAATGTATCAGTTGCACCCACCTCTGTATATAATTATTGAATGAATGATGATTATTTATAAGATAATGTACTGATTCTCGTAATCTTATCTTGATACTTATATTAATAGGGTTTTTTTAACAAATTTATCTCAGAACTTAGGAATAAATCAGTAGCAAGCTTGGTTGGAAAATGGGAGGAAAATATTGGTGAGCCACATTTCTCCTCATAGTCGAGATCAATACTCAATAATTGAGAAAGTGTAAGAACTGTGTTAACTATTTTTAATGGAGCAATAGAATAATGCTACAAGTAATAGAATATTCAAGTTCCGTGAGTATTGTGTAAACCATAATATTCTAACTCAGATGAGGTTTTTACAGAGTTTTCACTGAAACACTCCGTGATAGATTCTAAACTTTTCGTTAGTTGATCTTTCTATTTCCAGTGGAACGCCCTCGCAAGTGATTCACGAGTCAACACACTGAACATCCAATCAACCCCTTGTATACACACCAGCTCCCATCACTCGGTGATCGATTGCTCCAAGTGGAAAAATATTATATTTATAGGATGCTTCTTAAAAGGTCTCAGCAAAGTGAAATGACTTTAGAACAATAATTTAGACAGTAGATCACAGTCATGAACCCACTTCGAATTTAGAAAAATCATTTTTGAGAAAAAATTCTCAAAAGAATTTTTTTTGACAAAAAACTCATTTTTTTTTTAGCAAGATTCGGTTTTGGTAAAATCAGACAAAGGTTGAGTAAATATAAAGGATATGTTGCATAAAACATAACTCACGCAAAATAGGCAATTGAAGACAATAATAAATACATGTGAATTCGAAAACTTATTTGTAAATTATAATCATTAAATAATAGTAGTTTATGCAACGGCTGTATAATGAGAGCCTTTAAAGCATGAGTGAGATGTGAGTTGGGGCACGAGCAGCGATCGTAGCGAGCGAAGTGAGTGCCCTATATATCTCACGAGTGCTTTAAAGGCCTAATACAACCGTTGCATACACTATTTTATCTACGACCACCAGTATACAGCGTGTTCCAAAAATTCAGACACTTTTCTTAAAATTACATATTATACATATTATACATATTATACATATTATACATATTATACATATTATACATATAATACATATTATACATATTATACATATTATACATATTATACATATTATACATATTACATATTATACTGTACTTAGTCGTTTCCCGTTTCTGGAGGAATAGTAATTGTTGCATTACAATCTAACTGATTAACTGCATGTTATTCAGAGGTGCTCTGCATCTTCACTTGTTTGTAAAGACTGGCTTATGGTTGAGAGGATCGACGTGCTAACCACACGTTACCTCTATCCTGGTTGATGATTATTCGTCTGCTGTATTTTCTGTCCGGGCTGGGTGGGCATTCTGGCGGGGTAGGGATGGCTTTGGCTCGGTTGGTGTTGGTTCGGGGGCTGTTGATTTTTTCGAGAATTTATGCCTTTTGGGCCGGTATTGGCCGGGCTGGAGTCGTTTTCCCGTCTTGCCAGGGTGTCTTCTTTGCTTGGACGGACTGTATAGTTTGGTGAATATGAAACTGGCAACCAGCTAGTAGGCCTAGGCTCTTCATAGGGCTGTTGCGCCATTGACAAACAAACAAACTGTACTTAGTGAAATATGTGTTTGTGAGTGCATCAGGTCTCACCACAAAAGGTCTCAGAAGCAAAATTTGTAGGTATGAAACTTGCAGAGCAGTTGGTAGACCAGCTACCCATACAGAGTATTCCAAAAGTAAAATGTTTCCATTCATGTTGAAATTAATCAAATGAAGAATTGATGTGTTGTTATGCAGGCTATGTTTGAATAAAAGACTAATTAGCTTCAATTACACCACACGTTCCTTCCTTGATTTTATTATTTAAATAGCCTAAATTATAATAATCTATTATATCATATTATTATTTTTTTATAATCCAATAAATTTCAACCACTGTCAAAGACATGGACATAGAAATAAATGGAATATTTGCATGTTATTTCCATAGAATAACTGTTTGGTGTTGTTCTTTATAATTCTCCTGGATTTCATTCCTATATTGGAAATTAAAGGCCTGGTAAGGCTTTATTATAAGTTGAAAAACAACAACATCCATTCCAACATATATAAGGGACTTATACATATTAGATTTGACCCATATACTGTAATAGGCTACCATACCGCACAGGACTTCAGAGTCATGACATCCAAGCCATCAAAGTAGGCTATTTTGGTAAAACATTTTGATTGAATAATTATTAACCTTTATTTGAATCATGTTATTTTTTATTACACTGTATGATAATTCTAATAATTTATTAGGATGATGATTATTATAACGAATAATAAATTATGAAATTTAGGAAAGAAATAGCACAGGTTCTGCCTAGTTTTTCTTGCCTGGTTATAATAATATTTATAGTATGATTTATGTAATTTCATCAATGAATTTCTATCAATTAGTTCATGAAGAGCAATAAAATATTGTTTGTGATTCAACACTAATTTTGAAAAATATACAGATTACCGGTATCATAAAAGCAAAGATTGATCACAATAAAGATGGGAAATTCGAGACTCGCATTGTCAAAAACTTTCAGGGAGCATGGGATTCGAACTCGCGTCCACAGAATTCGAGGTTTCCACGAATTCCACGATTCTCCCTCTGAGTCAGACCGGTTTTACTAAGATTGAAGAAAAAAGATGCACGAATATGTAGTTGTGTCAGAAACAATAAGTAGAACAAATAATAGAGAAAGGGATATGTTTACATTCACAAGGCGTACGCTATCTCAGTTCTCAGTAAGTTTAAAAGGAATTCAAAATTCAATGATTAAAATAAATTTTTAAATCTAATATGATACGTTTTAAGCTTTAATGTTTTTTAATTCTAGGAACTTTACAATACTCGATCGTATCAAGTTTAAGCTGAGTTTATTCTGAGCAAAGTAAAACTTGTTTGAAATACCCAAACTTAAAATAATTGCTTTTTGAGCAAATGTCTAATTCTAATTAATTTATAACTTACTGCTTTATCTGGAAACAAGGTATAGGTTACATCTGTCAAGAAATTCTCTGTTATAGATGAGCTAAGCTCATAAATAAGCTTATTGCAAGTTTGATATTTCAGCCTGCTTTCTAACAAACAAACTGAAAAAAGACAGTTGAGGATAATCAGCTGAAGAGCCAGCGGGAAAAACAAGGAATGTCACAAAAACAAAATTTTTCACGAGAAGCGTTTCAAGGTTCAAATCTATTGTCAGCACATCACTATTGATAAATTCACATTTATTAATGAATGATATGATACTTTAATGTTTTTTAAACATGTTATATCACTCAAAAAAGGAATATGTGGGATGATAAAATTGATAAAAATAAAAATACCATCAAAGTACACTTTTTTTGTTGAAAACAAGGAGTGTCCAATTTAAATGGACATTGGCACTGCAGCAACAAGCGTCCTGTTAGTTTTATTTACTCTTTCCAATATATTTCGGTCAGTAGCCTACTGAATAAAATACTTTGAATTGATTTAAAAATACAAAAAATCTCTATCAACGAATTTATTCTTGTATTTTTATGATGTAAATAATTATTTTTGGATATGGTACTCTTCAATTAGCTTCAAGCTAGAGAAGGAATTAAATTACTGTGTGTGATTATGATTCTATTTAGTTAAATGGAAATGGATTTGAATCATTAAGATGAAAATTATTATTATAACTTACGTTTTATCATAAATCAATAATAACCGTACCCAGATAGCACAAAAAGCTGGAATCAAGCTGGTTTCCTGCTGGAATTTTCAATTTAACATACTGGATTCAAGCTTGAAATATACCGTCTTTAAGCTGTAACACAGCTGAGTTCAAGTTAAGAAGTTACCACGTTTCAAGCTGTTTACAAAGCTTGAAAGTTCAAGCTGGAATCAAGTTGAATGAACCAAGCTAGAGAGCTCAAGCTGGAATTAAGTTAAATGATCCAAGCTTGATAGTTCAAGCTGGAATCAAGTTAAATCAACAAGAGCTGGATTTGAGCTTGGAACGTACAGTCTTTAAGCTGTAATACAGCTGAATTCAAGTTAAGAAGTTACCACGTTCCAAGCTTTTTCCAAAGCTTGAAAGTTCAAGCTGGAATCAAGTCTGATCATCCAAGCTTGATATATCCAGTTGAAGAAAAGCTGTTGTTATATTAAACACAAAATATTGACCAATTATGGAAAAGGAATGGAATACAAAAGAGAATACAGTGAATAAAATGTTGATATATATTGGAAGAAAAATACAAATCTACTCACAAATCTGACAAAAAAATTAATTGTTCTGTTAGTCCGCCTATTTTACATTGTTTAACATAACATTAATTTGAAAGCTGCATGATGTATGCCTGTATGTTTTTTTTATGACAAAATTCAATTTATTTTCTTTGAATAGTATTATTGATCATAACGCACCGCCGCATCCCCCACGTCAACAATGATTACTTGTTACATTAAGCAAACGGCCCTGAAAGAAAAAATAACAAGAATAACAAATCATAATAAAGTACATGATTATACATTTCAAATATTACAGTAATTTTTAATAAGAGGAGAGGAATATAGCGAGCAAAGTATATAGAAATCAAAATATAAATAGGCTAACTGCAACCAATCAAGAAGAAATAATTTAGTCTTCAACTTTGTCATCTATCAATATTTGAAATTTTTGAAGCAAATTTAAAATAAACTTACTAGGCCTATTATAGTAGCCATTATAGCTGATGGATTGATAGGCATAGACTTAAGAAAATTTAGGGTTAACATCTAACTTGTATAAGTTAAAAGTTATTTGAGATGTAAATCCCAATTTGGAATTCATTTACTTTTGGACAATACTAAAATTAAACGTAATTCAAATTCAATTGAAATAAACGTATTCCACTTACCTTTGCGTGTTTATAAATAATGTGAAGTTTTCGTAATAGAAAATTCATAAGTTGGTTGATCAAAATAAGATGCAAAAGAATTTGGTAAACATATGCTTCAAAAGTTGATAGTTGACACAGCACTACTCGTGGTAGTTGAATGAACTCATATGTTAGTCACGTGATTGTGCAAAAGATTTTTTTCTCCAGAGAGACAACTTGAAATAAGCTAGGCTGTAGCTGGATCATTAAATGTTGATTATTTAAGGTTAAAAAATTCAGCTTGTTACAAGTTTGAAACTTCCAGCTTGATTACTCACAGCCTGAACCAAGCCAGATTAATCAAACTGTGAATTCCAATTCAAACCCCACTAAATTTACAGCTTGAAATAAGCTGGACTGTAGCTGGAATATTCAAGGTTGATTTCAAGATTGAAAACTTCAGCTTTAAACAAGTTTGGAACTTTTAGCTTGATCAGTAACAGCCTATTACAAGTTTGAATCAAGCTGGTTTGATCAAACTGTAACTTTCAATTCAAAATCCACTAAATTTCAAGCTTGAAATAAGCTTACGTGCTATCTGGGTATTGTTTGCTCATCACTATTAAAATAGTGAAGTAGTAATAGAGTAGGCTACTATAGAATAATCTTTTTCAGAATGTTTTTAATCGTATGATGTGTTGATTCATAACGTTAATACTCATGTGAACAATAAAATTGGGTTCTATTTGAATGATTTAAAGTCCAGTAGTATGAAAAAATGAATAAATACCTGAACAACAATGTCCTAAAGCTATGAATTAAACTCTTCATCTTTTAATCCTTTTTCTTGTTCTTCTGTTGATATTAATCTCCTCTCCACTTCTTCACAGTTACTCATTAAATCAGACATTCTTCAAAACTTCATGGAACAACACTAAAACCACTCACACAAGAATTATAACACGCAGTAATTAGACCGTCTCCGAAGCCAGACAAAGGCAGACTGAGGTCATTGACTAGGCAAAAATCACAGTACCCTTAATATTATGATTTTTATTACAACACAACTAGTTTTGTTCTCTTGAGAGGAATTTTAAATTGTGATTCAAGTTTGTAACATAGAAGTGTCTCTCAGGAGTGCGAAACTACTTTCCAATTGAAAATCATAAAGTTTATAATGATTTTTATTCTATTAATCATACATAACTTGATAGCCCTGAATATAAAAGTGTTGTAGCTCATAATCTTTATGTTGTTTTTTCAGATTGTGACTTGATTCGCCTGTAATGTTTCAGCCAGAGAGGGCTTTAGCAATGTGCTCTTCCAACCAAATTTGACCTTAAATTTCCTATTATCCATATTATTCAGGTTGTATGGAGTAAGATTTGGGGAAAGAATTTTGACTTTATTGCAATGATGTAATATCCTACCATCAACATTCTTTGAGATGACGACCATTCAAACCAATCAAACGTATACATTCCTGGAAACAAAGAGTGAAATTAGAGCAGTGAGATTTTCACGTAGCCTATGTAGCCTATTTCCATGTAGATTTCCATGTAAGCATGGAATGTCGAAGCCAGCGAGAATGGTTGAAGCACTGTGTTTAACTGTTTCTTGTGGGGCCATTTAAAAAGTAAAACATAAGCTTCACGCTCAAAAATGATAATAATTATTGACTTGAAAACAAGGATTCACGAAGAAATCGCTGAGATTCGCATTGCAGTGGTTCAACTTGCCGTGAAAAATCTCACTGTTCGCTTCCAGTTGATGACTGGTCATCGCTAAATGATAAGTCATAAATGATAAGTCATCGCTAAAGTTGATGACTTCAGGCCAATTAGCATTCTGTCCGCCTTTTCTAAAGTACTTGAAAGACTCATTCATGGCCAAGTTGTAGCATTTCTTGAACAAAACAACAAACTTCATGACTTTCAATCTGGTTTTCGTAAATCTCATTCTACTGAAACAGCTCTTCTACGCGTAACTGACGATATTAGGCTAGCTATGGACCAAAAGAAATGTACTGTACTGACCTTATTTGATTTCTCCAAAGCATTTGACACTGTTGACCATGAAATTCTGCTTAACAAATTAGCTATACTTGGATTTAGTAATCTGACGCTGTTATGGTTCAATTCCTACTTGAAAAATAGAAAACAATGTGTAACTGTTGGTGATAAAAAATCAATTTGGAAAAATGTTAAACATGGCGTTCCGCAAGGTTCAATTTTAGGCCCCCTTTTATTTACCCTGTATGCAAATGACCTTCCAACTGTTATCAAGTTTGCCAAATTCCATACCTATGCTGACGACCTTCAAATTTATGCTAGCTGCCCTATCACTAAAATAATGAAACTATAGATAAAATTAATCAAGATGTAAAATAAATTTTTGAATGGACAAATAAAAATGGTCATAAACTGAATCCTACTAAAACACAGCCAATAATTATCGGTTACTCACGCCTCATAAACACTATTAACTTCAACACAATCCAGAAAATAACAATCGATGGTAACGAAATTCCTTACTGTAGCTCTGTTAAAAACTTGGGTATCATCATGAATAAGAATTTAGATTGGTCAGAACAGGTTAATAAAACGTGTAAAAAAGTATTTTCAGCTATGCATTCATTGAAGAAATTGCAAGACATCCTACCAAGAAATATCAGATTGCTGCTGGTTAAATCACTAATCTTCCCACACTTAATGTATTGTAACTCTGTACTCAATGACATGACAGTAACACTTAATGATAAGCTACAGCGCTGTCAAAATTATTGCTTAAGATTTGTCTATTCTCTCCAACGGCATGAAAGAATCACCCAAGCACATATTTTAAGCTCAACTTTACCCGATCAGAGACTTTTTCGAATTGTCAAGCTAGTTAGGGATATTTTAAAATATGGTAAACCTAATTATTTTAAAAACGATTTTAAATTTGTTTTTGAGGGTAGGAGAATAGACGCATCACGCACGAGAACTGGAGGAAATACTTTAAGGATACCAATTCACCGAACTACAATCTATACTATCCCGAATCTATAAATCCTTCCTAGTCTCAGGCTGTCGTGAATGGAATGCTATCTAAGGTCTATTGAGAGCCGAGCGAGCTTCATCTTGAAATTGAGGAAATATCTTGTAGACAAAATGATCGAATATGTCCAGACTTAGAGCAACAACATGACAAATTCCATTATTCACCTTATTATTACTCATTGCATACTTAAATAAATCCAATTCTCATCACACACCATCATAACTGTCTCTTCATACTTTTAATTATAAATTGAACTTCCATTCCACACTATCATCACATATTCACCATCCAAACCTTTATTATAATATTAATTATACATTATTTTAATATTAACCTAGCTCTTGTCATTCATCACATTATCATTTACTAGCATATGCTTGTAAATAATTTTACTTTGAGTTATCTCAATTCATAATACCCATTTAAATTACAATTATTTATTTATCATTATCATTTTTATTGTTAATCATCTTATGATATAGCTCAAATATCCATTAGGTATCAATTTATCTAAATCTAGTCTTTTAATTGCATAAAAATTTTCCTCTCTATCTTTAGTAATATTAACAGCTCGTTATAAATTTTCAATTCAAGGCCAAGTGTTAATGGAAAGGATATCCTTATTATCCTTTCCCAAGAATGGACATATATATGTCTAAACTTCGCCTTTTCACTTAGATAACTTACACTCCTTATTCATTTTGCAGAACCTCGAATTAAAATTTTGTATAAATTTTGCATTCATTACTTCACCGTTTTATTGTATTTTTACTAGAAGTTTCTATTTTGTGAAATTTATAGGATAGTTTTGTCTTACTCATATATTATATTACAATGTAGAATCTAAGCCAAATTTTGTTGTCTATTTGAATAAAGTAATCTAATCTAATCTAATCTAATCCAGGAATCTATACATACGTTTGAATGGTCATCATCTCAAGGACATTATCTTTAAAAATTGGCATTTTTCTTGTTACAACTATAAATGGCAACTATTCTACTTCACATTCCCAGCAATAAAACTAATGATTACATTTCCTTCATTCACGTACGCGTTACTTCAAAAGTTCCCGTTTATCTGTGTCTCTCTGTATATTACTTTATCTCAACCACACATTATTGAACCTTATTGATTATTTCAAACGTATATGGAATGAAATCAGGAACAATATTTTTCCACTGGTATGATTACATAGAAAAAAGATGGATACTGAAAAGTTCCAAATTCTCTGGTCTTGTCTTCAAAAATGCTCGTATGATTTTTTTTTACTAATCAACTTGCAACATTGTATTTCATAAGCGTTTTCCTCTATAGAGGATATATCAGCTGGGAAAATCAAAAACAGTACAAGGAAAATTCTCTGACTGAGCTTGTGATAAAGAATGAGATATCCTTGATTCTGGATGAATTTCAAGTCACAAACTATGCCCTGGGTCTATGAAGCTGAACTGATAAGGTCATAGTAGCACTAATCACTCAATCAGATTCCTACCATGTTTGGAGTGGGGCACATTCTTTCAACTTTGATAGATTAGTTGAAATTTTAAACTCAAAGCCACAAAGTGAACGGAGAGAAAATCCATACAATTCGTAGCGATGGAAAATTTATTGAATAGAGTTACGAGTGCATAGATCCTATGAGAACCGTTTTAATCATTCCTCAAAGCTGAATCTACAGCAATGGATTTACTGTGGACGAGAAAAATTATATCCATAACAGTGTGTAATTGAAAAGCCTTTCTGAGTATGATAGAAATGGAATCCGCTTTTAATAGGTTCTCCAATAATCTGCATTGTTATTGTCCTTTGTTGGATGTGATCACACACATCAGAAACTCTGTGGTTTATTAGTTTTGTCTGGCGTCTCATGCCCACGAAACAGGTGATGTGCCCGTATCTTTTACTGTACATCACTTCACCTGTTTCGTGGACACGAG